>CM030365.1:187752778-187781377 GCA_017893485.1 Hemerocallis citrina
GTTGTAATAGCCATACCACTAGAGGTATACGGCAAAGCGGCAAGTGATATGATTTTCTTTTGAATCATCCAATCACTATCTTTCCAATAACAAGTTATATCCATCATTGGAATATCGTTACAATCTTTTCAACAATTGAAAGTTAACGATATTATACAAGTTAAAGAAAATAAAAGTGCAATTAAAGCGTCTCTCATTTTATTGTAATGTTTAAAACAATCGGTCTTGAGTGTGTTTCTAGAGATTCTTTTAAAATGTGGATTTAGTGCATTTTGGTTAAAATACTCTACATTCCTACTCTCGGAATAGGAAAAAGGTAATTCATCCTTAATAACTAATCAAACCATTTTTTGACAAACAATTTCGGGATCATATGAGTGGCTATATATTTGTCCGGTCCTAGGATTGATTTTTTGTTGGTCTTATACTAGTTCGGGGTGTACGTTTTGAATGTGTCATTTAATAGTACCCGTTCCCTCGCCCATCTTTTATTCGTAACTCTTGTTACAAGTTATACAAATCTTGTGAAGCGCTAGTGGAATTTTGTTCACTTTGGCTTCGGCCGCTACCTCGTGATCTAGACATGGTAAATTATTTATAGTAGTAGTGTGTAAAAAAAATCCTGTTTTAATAGTGTATGTGAAAAAATACAAAACAATCGAGGAGGTATATGTTAAAAAGGAAAATCTAAAAAACAATAGGAGGGTTGAGAAAGAGAGAAGCAAAAATTCAACAAACAAATATGATTAAAAAAATCAGAACTACAATAAAATTCAATAGTTGAGAGGGTTGTGATATTTTGATACCGTACTTCGCAGTTAATCGTATATAGAAATGAGAGAGAAAATAATAGTAGAAGTAGACGTAATCGATTGAGAAGTGTAGTAGACGTGGTTATGTAGTCTGGTAGTCGTAGAAAGAGAGAGAGAACTTCTTTGTTGAGAGAGTTATAGTAGATGTAGTTGAGAGTTGAATTGACACAATTCGATACGATCGAAGCTGTAGTAGACGTAGTTGAGAGTTGAGATAGCTTCTTTGATTAAATTGAGTAGTAGTAGTAAAGAGAGTAAGAGAGTATGGTGGGAAAAAATTTAGATTGATTTATGGGGGTATTTATAGGGGGGGAACCCGCAAAAAAACAAAAAAAAACAAAAAAAAACAAAAAAAAGCCAGTTTGGTTACTGCTGCAACGTTCGGGTCGAACGTTCGACCCGCGCGGGTTGGTGGGCGGATCGCGGGTGGATTTGACTCGGTCAACGGCATGGTTTTAAATCTCGGATTTCAGACTCGTCTCGGCAAGGGGTGTTTCGTCTTGGATCGGATATATCAGAGGAGATCTCAGAAAAATGTATCATATCGGATGTTCATTTTCTTTACTCAATAAATATATTTTTTTGTTACTAAAAAGATATTATATGTCCTACATGTCAATTATCATATAAAATACTGTATACTGTAACTAATGACATGAATCAATTACGGTAAATCTTCGCATAATTTAACAATAATATAGAAAAGAATGTAATATAAGTATATAACTAAATTAAATTTGCATTGATTAGAAAAAAATATATTAGTTAATAAACTTACTTGACTTTGCATATATACAAACAATAGTGATACGAAATTCTCACATTATTTTAGCTTAAGGTCCTATATTGAAAGACATATATGCAAAAAGTAAAACATATTTTTAAAATATGTTCACAATAACATTCGTATCTATTTCGGTTGATATTTCGGCCAATATTTCGATAATTTCAGCTGAAATCTACACATTTCGGTCCAAAACGATGTAGAGTATAAAATATGTGATTTCGTATCGGCAAACCACCCGAAACGAAATTTCGGCTGTATCGGAGGAAATTTAAAACAGTGGTCAATGGGTTCGTGGGTCAGGTCGAATTCGCATTTTTTTAAAACCCAAGTCGAGGCGGGTCGGGTCGAGCTGGGCGGGTCGCGGGTGGACCCGACCCGGATGCGATCCCTAAGATTAATACAAGGTTTCACAGTTGGTTGTATGCTAATATCATATTTTTCACGGAACCTTGTGCTTCTTAAACTACCCATTAAATCTACTAGTTAATTGACATGAGAGACTAGACGCGTCCATTGTTTTTTTATGGATGGTTGACGATGATTTAAATTTTAAAAGTTTGGTTGATATTTAATTGGGTGATTGATCTGAAGTGGTTGATATAAATTCAATTTAAATCTGTGGTAATAGGTTGGTTGTCCAGAAATTATATAAGTCAAGCCCCTGGTTATAATGGAAAAGATGGGCGTTTTAACCTATAGAATCTAAAATCTAGCGCCGTGGACATGCAACTTATTTTAGTCTCCAACACTTCCACAAATTAACATCTCTAGTTAACAATGTTGAAGGATTTTACTGAAAGAACATCATTTTAATTGCGTAATATGTTAATTGTTATTTCAAAAATGCACATCGATATAGTCCAGTTTTGCTAACCCTGCCTTCACAATTGACATTTTCTCAAACCACCAGGTAGCGAGTGGAAAGCTTCTCAACAAATGGCATGCCCACTACCGGTCTGTCACTTGCCTTGCCCTATCTGATGATGAGTCACTATTGATATCTGGATCGGAAGATGGATGTGTCAGAGTTTGGTCTCTTTTAATGTACTTCTTTTTGTTCCCTGGTTTTGATATCTTACTATATAACTTCACATAAAGCAGTTTATTTATTTGTCTTGTTATGTTGGTTCAATAGGATGTTTGATGATATTGGAAAGGAAGCTGCGAGTTGTCTCTACACATACAGTTTCACTGAACATACTTTACGTGTTACTGACGTTATTTGTGGCTATGGGCTGTGCAACTCAATCATTATATCTTCCTCGGAGGACCGTACCTGTAAGGTTCGATATACATTATATTCATACTAATTAACTACAGCTTTATATTGGTGAAGAATTGTCACATTGCCGTTGAACTTCAGACTTTTTTGTTTGTTTTGATTTGGGGAATGATGCTACTTTGCTGGCATTTTATGGTGGTTTATTCTAATATGCTGTTATAATGAAGTAGTTGCATCTCTTCAAGCCGCACACGGCACACTATAAGTCTAGGGTATGGAAGCGTATGCTCTATAATCCACTTAATCCCTTGTCTCCTTTTCCTGCTCAACAACTTCATATTCATCACCACCAAAATTGTGACCAGTCTGTTCTATTTTGCTCAGCCAAGAAATTGTAAACACCACTACGCCACTTCACAACCTCTCTCTCTGAGAACCTCTTGTCACCTGAGAACCTCTTGCTCAGCCAAGAAATTCTAAGTGAACAGATGTCACTTGAAGTATTGATTTGTATTTCTGAGACTGTGCGGAGCATTACTTTATGATTTCTTGAAGGTTAATTTCTTCTAGTTCTTCTGCTAAGATTTGTTTTGAGAATGTTCGGAGGCTGTTCATATATATATACCAGTGTGCAGTCTTCATTATCTGATGTCAAATTGCTAAATATTCCCATGCTTCCTGTTAGAATAATTCGTTAAACATTTTTTCTCAATCTCTTTTATCCTCCTATTGTCATTGTTAGGACAACTATACAAACATATTCCGGACATTATTTTTTACTTTTCGTATTGTGTGCAGTCATGTGTGCTTATAACAGTATGTAGTCTTCATCATCCTATTTTTGTATCACAGTTGTTATTCCTAATTTGCTGTTGTTTAAAGGTTGGAAAATATATTCAAGGGGTGTAACTTGTACTAAATGGAGAAAATAGGATTAGTGGTGGATGTAAGCGGACTTAGAGTAAGGCAGTTGTGAAGGATATAATAGTTGCTAATTTGACAAAGAAGACAGTTTCACTGATTTGTATGAATTTAGTCAACACTTGAAAGGCAATGACAGTTGTAAAATACATGGGAGACAGGTAATATAGCCAAACAAATTCATTTTTGAACCAGTTAAGTATAAAATGCATAATCTTACTTGTTACTGGCTGTAGAAGATGACAAGTGACTAAAATCTTGATATTAGGATATAGAGGTATGGCACCCAGTTTCTACCTTCTTTCCTCTTCTTTCCTTTTTTTAGAATTATGTCCTGTTTTATTATTAGTCTAGTCGGTATTCTTCTGGTTTCTAGTTCATGGTCAAAACAAGCTTATGGTTAGATGTGGGAAACTAACTCGTATTTCTACCTTCTTTTCTCTTTTTTCCTTTCTTTTAGAATTATGTCCTGTTTTATTATTAGTCTAGTCGGTATTCTTCTTGTTTCTAGTTCATGGTCAAAACAAGCTTATAGTTCGATGTGGGAAACTAACTCGTATTCCTATAAGTATAGTAAGATGATATGACAATTCTCTGAGTTTACTTATTTGCAGTCATGCTGCAGTATTCAGTCTCATACCCTGCAACAATTTTTAAATATTCTTTAAGCGTGGTGTTTTATCTTGTTGTTTGTGATTCCTTCTTATAATTACCTGGTCCTTGCAAAATTCACATTTTCCAGATTTGGAGCTTATCTGAAGGTAGGTTATTGAGGAATATTGTATTTCCTTCTATGATTGATGCAATCGCAATGGACCCTGGAGAGCATGTATTTTATGCTGGAGGTAGAGATGGCAAGATATATATTGGAGCACTTAATGCCGAATGGAATTCTGAAAGCCGTTATGGAATGTACATCCATGGATACTTATCTGATCAGAGGTTGGTATATATCGTGTTTCTCTCATCATTTAACTATATTCTTTCATGTATAAAATGCACTCATTCACTTTTGGCATTGATTTCCCAAGTACATAGCCAAGTCTATATTACTGATTTACTATTTGTCAGGTTAAAGTTGTGGATGTATCATTTCAATATTATGCATTTCATAATGCATCTATAATCAGATAGTATATAGGTCCAATGCTTTCTTTCTTCAAAATTTTCATGCCGTCATTTATATGCTATTGAGTATTGACCAATTGACATCCTGAGAAAAGTCAACTTTGCAAATAACCAGAAAAATAAAGCATATGGTGTCTATAAGTAACTTCACAATCCAGTCTCCACAATTTGTCAAATAAGTAGTGTGATTTAAAAAACCTTGGCTGATAAATACTGCACCAAGTATATAGGGCAAATTTTTTTGAGGAAAGTTTCGTGTCAGAATCTCAGATGTATTTAGAGAAAGCTTAAATCCATAACTTTTATTGTTTCATTTTCAGGCATTACATCTATGCCAAAGTTTTTTCGCTAATTCAGCTTAGACATACATTATTACGTTAATCATTTGCATACTTTGTGGGACATATGCCTGTATATAATGTGAAAGATCTGTGATATTTTTTTTAATAAATATTTTTGTTCTTCCTTAGACTGGCTTTCCTTTCAACTTGTGTTAATTGTTCTTCTCTCAGCAAAGCTGTAACATGCCTAACATTTAGCACGGATGGAGTTACCTTGGTCTCCGGGTCAGAGGATGGTATGATACGAATTTGGGATACTAGAAGTCAACAAGTTACTCGTGTACTCAAACATGGAAAAGGTATTTTCATGATCAAGTTAACCATCTCAGTCTACTGAAGATTATGCATTAAGGATTTACATTACTACTAGAGAGTTGGGAATGAGCAGTGCACATACGGATGTGTGGCGGTTCACATATATTGCGCATGCAAATTTTATCTAAGTGAATTAGTATGCATCAAGGAAACAAGGCTTTTAACGGCAAGCATTATAAAAACATATTGAAAATTAGTGATAATTATTATGTGGGTGTGGGGATAAAAAATTATTACGAATGATTACAAAGGACAGACGGACACGTTGCAAATGCTAAATAACTAACCCTTCTTGTAGTACACATGTTAATCGCTGGAAACAATTAGCAACCTTGTTAGAGTGGTGCAGCCCAGCCTCTTTTTAGAGAGGTTATAGTAACTTCTTAGCATTATGTGGGTGAAAAAAGGTACTGGCCCTTCTTTTCTTCTCATCATTTGTAAATTTGTGTAGAAACAGTTTAGTCATAGTTATGGTTGCTCTAGGTTCAGGAAACAGGTAAGGATAGAAGTCAATCGTCCTATAACCACTACATTTGACATTGTATTTAAGTAAATAAGAATTATACTTGTGCGTTACTGTGTCTTATGTAATTCCTTACAAATAGTTTATGGCTGTGCTAGTCAGCAGTCATATGATAGGTCTGATTAAAACTACCTTGATCTCATATCTGTATGTTAATATGTTTAGAAGGATGATTCCGTTTATATAATTACCATAACTGCATTTTATCTACGAGATATACAAGTCAGATTGTCAATGATGCAGCACCTACCTGTTAAATGTGGAAGACTCAAAATATTTGGCTTGCTTAAATTAAGCTTACATGAATCTTTTGCCTACAGATATAGTATTCATGAATCACGAATACTTTTAGTTGGATTGATCTTAGGTAGATCAATATATACAGTAATTATTGGTAGGCTTGTTGTGATTATGCAACTTAACAACAATTATGGTTTGTTCACATTTCCATCTGCCTTCTTTTGTAGTTTATGATTAATTTGAGCACTCTTTTGAGTTAGTTCAAATGCAGTCTCGGACAGCTTTGATATTCATGTGTCGCGTGTTAAATTTCAATTAAGGAGTAAGGGCAACTGCATTTGGCTTTTTTATTAAATTACATGTAGTTTTGTAGTTTGATTCAGGAACAGTTGCCAAGCTAGAATCTTCAGTTCCACAACAATGTTGTCATCGCTTAGTTTTCTTTTATCTTTTTATTTACATACAACATTCCCTTTTATCTTATTTGTATACTACAGGTCCTGTCAACAATGTTCTTATAGTTAAAACACCTCTCTGCTCAATTTCTCGAGGGCTTGGAAATTCCCAAGTACCCTCTCGAAAGAGGGTGAATTTGTCGCTGCCACCGCAGTTAGAGAAGTACAGGAATTCAGCAGATGGAGAAGCTGGATCTAAGGCTGTATCTGTGCTCCATTCAAATTGGCATGATCCACTTGACAGCCAATACTGCAGTTACTATGTGATGGAGAATCAAATTAAGGACCTGCAGGTTTCTATCTTTACTACTTTTAGGTTACTATATCTATTAAACCATTTCTTCTGGAAGCTGTCCGTTTTCTACTGCATATTGTTCTTTAGCGCACACATTATATTGTCTATCAGTGTCATCAGATTTGTACTAATTTTACTCTCTCAGGCGTGTTATAGTTGTTTGGCTATGTAGCATCATGCGTCGAGCTGGAAAGACAGATATAGTAAATTTAGCCATACAGCATACAAATTTTCAAGAAATAAAAAGAGAATAACTATAACCATTTTTAAAGCTTGTTTCATTGCATGTGTAGAAAATTTAGCTATTAATTATGGATGGAATGCTCCAAACTAGGCTTGTGAATGAAAATTTGTCAAGACAATGAACAGGCTCCCAAGTAGTACTCAAAATATCTGTTGATCGTTGTTTGGGTTATTCGGCAACTTTCTATGCTGCTCTAATTTGGAATCATAGAGGCAAAGTTCATCTCTCACGGCGGCTGATCAAGTGGACAATTTGAACCTGGTTTTGGCCAAAGCCATTGCGATAAGTTGGGTTCTGATGTCTCTCAACTTAACCAACAGCTGATTCTTGTAAGTGATTCAGCTAACCTAGTGGGTGGATCAACAAGCAATCAGCTAAGCCACTTTGGATCGTGAAGCACATCATTACTTGCTGCCGAGAGCTCTTTAGAACCTTGCCTAACCTTGCCTAATTTGGCTGTGATACATGAAAGTGCCATATGTTGCAGGCATAAGCTTGCTGAAAGATGTGTGGATCATAATGTATTTGGATACTGGGAAATTCTTTTCCTCATTCATGAGGCCAAGTGCTCTATAAGAGCATCTGTAGTCGTTTGCTATATATCGATAATATCGATATTTGGTTAAAAAAACAGCTGCAGTCGTTTGCTATATATCGATATTATCGATAAATCGCTACAGTAGATTGCTATAAATGAGAATCGATATAGCATTTATCGATAAGTGAGGGACGGCATTCGAAGCGCCGCCCCACAAAAAAAATTAATATTTTAATCGTCGGACGGCACTTGAAGTGTCGTCCGTTTGGAAAAATTATATTTTTTCCGATTTTTTAAACGCCACAAAAGGAATTAAAAAATCAAAAGCCCCATATCCCGGACGGCACTTAATGTGCCGTCCGTCCGAGTTTTAAAAAATTCCGGAGATCAGTTTTCAGTCGATTCCTTTATTCCCTAAAATCCATTTAATCACATGTACACCGCCTACGTGCCCTCCAAATCCACTCTAATCCCTTCAAAAGATCCAATCCTTAACCGGTTCCGCAGGCACACAATATCTCCTTCTTCTCTATTCCCTGGGTTTAAACAATCCAGAATCCAAACCCTAAAACGAAATTTCCTTAATCAAAATCCCCCCTTTTCTCAAATATAATGAATGTGTCGGACGGCACTTCATGTGCCGTCCTAGACATACGACAGTGATTTTTTTTTTTTTTTTTTTTTTGGTTTAACGGACGGCACTTCATGTGCCGTCCGACGAATGGGGCCCATTTTTTGCGCTTTTTTCCCTCCGACGGCACTTGAAGTGCCGTCTTTTAATATTATATTATAGATTGCTATAAAATAGCTTTCGACGAGTACAGCAGAATCGAAAATCTTATTTCTATTTATCCATATATGGATAATTTTACCATAAACGACTACAGATGCTCTAAGTCCCTCAACCTGTCCGGTATGTTGCCCAATGTGTTATTTTTGGAGGGCCTCCTCCGTGATATGCCATTTAAAATTCTTATGTCATGGGAAAATGTCCCGACATGTCAGGTTGAATCTGATATGCCCCGCCGACTTAACATCTGACATATCCCCCACAGACCGAGTCACAAGTTCTGAAAGTCTGCCAACATATGATAATTGCAACTTAGATTTATTTAAAGATAGATTTCAGTATTGACCCAATAACCTAGTAGAACAAATACATTGGAAGACCTCTTAGTGAAGAATGAGAGCTGAAATTGATCCCAAACATAAGTCGGGTCTTTTTTTATCGTCAGTCATATTTTCTGTTTACTTTTTTGGTTTATTTTTTTTGTTGTCTTCTTTATTTTTTTGTCTTACAATGATCGAGAGAGAGGTACTATTTAATTTTACAGACAATGTTATTTGAATGAGGCAGATTTTGTTTATTAATATTTAATAAGTTTAAAGATTATCTAGGTATGTTTGGTGGGGGTGGCAAAAATATACATAACCCGATAACCCGATCCAAATCCGACCCGAATTTTAGGGTATGGATCCTTCATAATAGATCCAATTTTTTATTGGATTAGATATGGATCTTTATGGATCCGAGTCCGATACCCCGATGTATAATTCGAACTATATATGTTTATATATGTTAATTTAGACATATATCCTAAATCCATAAAAAATTTAATGCGTATATATATATATATATATATATATATATATATATATTCATTTTTAGGTCTAGTAGGAATTGATTTTGTGAATTCGGCAATGCAAATATTAATATACGATATTTTTCATATTACACACATACCAAAAAATTATCATTTTCTTTGATTACGAAGATGAAAATTTATGCTTAGCTATTGAGATAAGAATCTTTTTCGTTTCAATAATTTTTATTTATATGTTTATTTTAATAATTTGAATATGAAACAATTAAAATTTACAAATTAGTTTTATAGGTAGAGAATTTTTTTTTGAAGAAGTTTACAATTTATAAAAAAGTGGATCTTGGATAATCCGTAAACCCTATTCAAATCCGAAAATAATAGTGGGCTCCGACTCTAATAAGTTTGGATCCGATGTGGATCTTATAGGATCCTACCCGTTGCCACCCCTAAAGTTTAGGAGTTATGATTGCCGAAATGACATCCCTATGTATATTGTATGTCCCCAACATCCGACATGAAAATTCTTAGACTAACAAGACTTCTTCATCCGACATTTAGAACTTCACATTTTGTTTGTAGAAAGGAGCTGTAAGTGCCTCTTCTAATTAAGTTGAATACAACCAATTTTTAAAAATAAAATAAAAAGTAAAAAAATAATGAAGCATGGAATATCATAGTTATCTGTTTAGAATGCCAAATTGCCTAGGAACCCTAGCCATGTCTTTCCTTCCTAGCTATGTAAGAAAACATGTCATAGTAGAGGACTGTGTAAGCTGCATCCAACCGACTTGGTTTTGTCTTCAAAGCTTTGGGTGAAAACCACCTGCCATGTGTTCATGGAAATGGCTGCATAAGATGAAGCATGTAAAAAGTATACATTATATTGAAAATAGTCTTTGGATCCGCATGTGGATCTTATAGGATCCGACCCGTTGCCAGCCCTAATGTTTAGGAGTTATGTTTGTTGAAATGACATCCCTATGTATATTGTATGCCCCCAACATCCGACATGAAAATTCTTGGTCTAACAAAACTTCGTCAGCCGACATTTAGAACTTCACATTTTGTTTGTACAGCGAAGTTGTAAGTGCCTTTTCTAATTAAGTTGAATACAGCCAATTTTTAAAAATAAACCATGGAATATCTTAGTTAGACACGATATGCGCGGCGTGGTGGAAAAATATGGGTGCGCATATTCCACGACAAACTTGTTACGGCAAGACTTGCAAAAACACGTATGGGTTCACAGAAGGGATCTCCCGAATATTGGGTATCTGTTTAGAATGCCATGGAACCATAGGCCATAGCCATGTCTTTCCTTGCCAGCTATGTAAGAAAACAGGTCATAGTAGAGGATTGTGTAAGCTACATTCAATTGATTTGGTTTTGTCTTCAAAGCTTTTGGCGAAAACCACCTGCCATGTGTTCATGGAAATGGTGGCATAAGATGAAGCATGTAAAAAGTGGACTTTATCCTCATTCTTGAAAATTGTCTTTTGTTTAATCTTTCTTCTTTTCGGTTGTATTGTACCTTATTTTTGATTAATTTTTTTCTGGTATTAGTTTTCTTAAAAAGTAAGTTATAGCATAGCATTTCCTTATTCTTTAACCATAGATCTACATCAAAGATGCACTATCCTGGGCTTTGGTCATGTAGCTCTTCTATATATACTTATCGAGGCGAGCAATTCTAAATAGAGAGAAGAAGTACAAAGAAGTACTTATTGATGTATTTCTTCTGAAGGTGATTTAGAGAAAAACTTGTTTCTCATGCTTATTAAGATTTGAACTTATTTGAACAATGAAAAGGATTCTATGGTACATTACACCTCTGAAGTCGGATCATGTTCCTTTATGAAGGTATACTGTCATACTGATTTGTCTTTCATGTCCCTGATCATGTTCCTTTAAAAGGGTATACTGATCTATTCCCAGTAACATGCTATGATCATGTAAAATTGTAAACAACTTTACACTTTTTAACAATATTTCTTTTTTGTTAGAAAAAATTACCAATATTCTATTGCATGATGTGTACAAAGGATTGCAAATAAAATAAAAAGGTTTAGAATCACCGGCTTGGAGTATTAGCGAGACATTCTCTTCCCTAAGTGTTCGATACCGCCTCCGTGCACGCAGCTGTGGTAATCAAAGCGCTTAGTGGTCCTAATGCCCCTGAATTTCGGCACTACGTTGCGCACGGGCGTGACGTAGGAAGATCCCGATCGACAAATAATGCTCAGCTTGATGTTGGATAATTGATGGAAGAATAAAATAAAATGAGATAATAATTTAGAGTAGAAAGAGAAAGATACTTGGTTGGAGAGTTTGGGTTTCAATGGATTAAGTTGGATAAATTGGATGATTTAGAGTGCAGATTATGAAGTCTATGTATAGGAGAGAGGCCCAAGGGGAGTATAGAAAAGCTCCCGAAAATCTGGCCAAAATTTTGCCCGTTAGCCCAAAATTTGAGGAAACCCGTTGCAGCTTTTTGAGGCCCGTTTCTGCTCCTTTTTGCCCTTGCACGTGCAGCGCAGATTTCTCAACTGATAGCTGGATCCACAACCCGTTAACGCTGTTTATGTATCCACAATTCAAACTTTACCGGTTCAACCCGCGAAGGTAAATAAAAATTTAAATAAACTGCAGACACTAGGTCTCGAACCAGTGACCTTCAGTTAGTAAGCCAGCCCAGTAAACCAATAGGCTATCATCCAATTTGTGAAATTGGTTTTTGCAAAATAATTTTTGATAAAGTTCCCAATATTTTTAAATTTATGTCAAAGCTAATTCTTTTTATTTATTTTCCTTGCCAGCAACAAGGTTCTTCGGGTGCTGCAGAAATGGAGCTGGAGAGACTAAGGCAAGAGTGCAAGAGATCAACACAAATGGTCCAACAATGGAAGAAATTATATCAGGACCTTCAAAATGTCTGTGTAAATGAACTTCTAGGTGAAGTTCAACTAGGGAACAACTGAGGTAAGACCTTCCTTTTTTTAGGGGTCAATCAATATTATGATATGTTATTTCAATCCAATTTTTGTTAAACAAAAATATTAGATTGTTATATGATGTGTGCTTTTCCCTTGTATTCATTTGTTCTTTCATCTCTATTGTTGCAACTCACGGATAATATAATATCAAAATTTTTAGTTGTTTGAGAACTATTTCTTGCTTGCCTTGCATGATTTTCTCTATCTAATGTTTAATTTGGGAGTATTTAAGGTGAAAGGATACTATTTAGTTCATCCTGAAGGACCAGAACTGGATACTTGGTTGAGTCGTGGGAAGTGGTTTCAGTTTGTTAGCTGTTAGCAATGTCTTCTGAGTAGTGGGAGGGGGATAATCTTGTTAGCTATTAGGTACAGAATCATTAGTTTATAAAAAAAAGGTACACAATTTCCTTTTCCATTTCATGATTTTGAATTCCCTGTGATTTAAGTCATTGATATGTACCTCTTTGAACTATATATTTTTTGGAGTGCCTTATTTAGTTATTTTCTGTATATGTTGTGTAAGGATTGACACAGGTATGATAAAGGGTTCCTCTGATGGAGTATTTGATTATTTATGAACCTGTTATTAAAGATATTTAAAACCCTACTGATTGAATTGGATGGGTATTCATGTATAAATGAACCTGCAAAACTCAAGTTGCCTTTAGGGGATTTACAAAATTCTTCCAGTTCTGACTACTTCATGTGCCAATGGCCCTTGTAAACAAAAGGGGCGCGTATTCATACATGCCTTTGCATGATATCTTTATAGAGGAACTTAACACAGGGTGCAACCCCTACCCCCACCCCTCTATCAAACTTCATCCCAAGGCCATTAGTGAAGGTCCATAGTTTTAGTAAATTCTGTGAACTCTGTTCCAAAATAATTGATTGTAATATTGAACAGTTGACCACAAAACCTTGTTTTATTGGTGAAGAAATTTTGAAAAGTCAAAGAATGCCCCCATCAAATTTATCCATGCCATCAACTCATTAGCATATGTAGCTATCAGTTTGAGTCATACAATGTTTAGCCCATACTGTTTGCCATCCAACCCTTCCATTTGCCTCGTAGAGCATCTGTAGTCGTTCGGAGTCAAATTTTGGGTATTTGGCATATAGGAATAGAAAAAATGGGTTTTAGTCGTTCGAACCCAAATTTTGGGTTTTAATTTAAAAAAAATGAACGTACGAGGAATGATTTCCCGTCCTTTAATTTTTTTTATAATTTTTTTTAAATAAAAAACAACGGACGGGGAATCATTTCCCGTCCGTTGTATTTTTTAAAAAAATTAAATCCTAATTAATTCCTAAATTACTGTTAAATTAATCCTAATTAAATCATATTAAAGCTTAAATAAATCTTAATTCTTAATTAACAATTAAAACCTAATTTCTATCCATATAAATTTCTAGAAGTTGTATTCTATTGGAATTTTTTCAAAAGAATGAGAGGAAATGGATAGGACGGTGCTTATCGTACCTGCTCATTTTTGTTTTTTTTTTTGTTTTTTTTAAAATCGAACGGTTTTTCCGTCCGTCGAACTTTTTTAAAATAAAAAATAAAAAATTCGAACAGACAGTAAATCATTTCCCGTCTAATATTAAAAAAAGAAGAAAAAAAACCATCAACAAAAGATGATATTTCGTCCATTTGAACGGATAAAAAATCATCTTTCGTCGGCTATTTTTTCCAAAATTCTATATCGTCTCCCAAATATAGGCGACCACTGTTCACCCAAAACCTAAAATTTGGGTATATAGCCAATCGAGCTCCTTTTTTTATTTTTTTCAAAAAAAATGATTAAATAGCCAACGGCTACCTACCAATGCTCTAAAAGCACAAACATGATATACCCCCAAAAAGAAATTATTGTGTGAAAGCAACCATGCAGTGTACCCGCCCAACTAGATTCGTCTACTTGTGGAACTTATGGGGAGCACATGTCTCTGCTTGTGCCATAGACATTCACATGATCTGTTTGGCTTTATATATGAAGGGATTAATTTAGTACAGGATAGTTTAGTTTAAATTGGAATGAGAGGTCTTCTGGCAACTATATGGGTGGTGTGAAATATACCTGCGGGAATTCTGAAATTTGAAGGTTGAGGAAATTATATTTAGGCTGTGTGCAGTTGTATATTTTAGTAATCCATTGGACTAGGTGAATTTTGTACTACGGAAATATTCCTAGCAGCACACCAAAACTATGAAGTTATGATAAAGATTGAGTGATTTTTAATAGCAGCACACCAAAACTATTTCATGTAATTTTAGATGGATGCTGAAGGAGTTTGGTGTTCCTTTTCTTGCACACTAGTCAGTGTTAATAGGGTGCTTAATAGATATACCTCATCAAGCTGCAGTGATTACAATTTTTCCGATGTCTTGTTCGATCTTTTGAGATAAGAAAAATACTTCCATGCAAGTGTAGTTAATACGAGTGAAACAGCAATATTCTACTGGCCCTACATAACGGATTATTGATATTATTAAGTGATTGATTGTGATGAACACCAAGAATTAATTGCTTTATAGCTCACCCTAGTGACAAGGGAAAATGATAAGAGAAAATTCTATGTACCATTGCTTTTAGGAATTTCTGGGGTTCTTTTTGCCTATTGGAATGTCTCTTTACACCTTCGTAAAACAGAATTTCCTTTAGGACAAATTTTATTGAGTTTGATTTGTAGCAAGATTTAACTGTGTAACATCGCATTCATGAATCTCGTAGGTCACTAAATGCCACCATTTTACACTACTACATGTCTGTAGTTGGTTGTTAGTCGGTGTCAGTCGATTTCTAACGGAAGCACTTACAGGGGTTTCTGATCCACAGTGGAGGGAGATGATGAACACGGTAGATGCCATTGATGCTCCAAGAGATTTGGATGTCAAAGTCATACTCTACAGGTTATCTTATAGGAGCATTAAGATGCGAGACACTCAAATATTCAAATGGCCCATAACTCTTCCAATATGATATCCTGTAAAGATGCTCTATAGGCCTATTCCCGCTAGGAGCGATGGCTCGTAACATCACTTATCCTTAACTAGAGTGTATTGTCCTTAACTAGAGTTTATTGTACATGACCTATCTTTTTGTTTGAGCATCGGAATATGTTGCTCTACTGTGTATCTTATTCCATGTACTAGTTGACGGTTCAGAAGTTCTGTCACTAGGAAATTTGAATGATCGGAGATAACCTGCTTCCCACTGTTAAAGCGAATCTGAACACTGTACACATGCATTAGTGTTACAAATTCGATCGAGATACTTTGCATCGATTCGTTTAAGAAAAAAGGTTTACCAGTATGAATTATTCTTGGATTGTGACTGGGATTTTTGTCGTGCTAGGCCACTTTTGGAAAATATTTGTGTTTAAGAGCCAGTTTCCAAACTATTAGCGCTGGTGGGCTATTCTGTGCCACGTCAGCAGCGGCCGCTATTCCCAATAGCGGTCTATTCATTTTGAAAGTCGCTAATGGGAATAGCGGCTTCTGTTTTAAAATTTTTGGATTTTTGTTTGTTTGTTGTCGCTATTCCCATTAGCGACCTTAGTATATATGAGGTCGCTAATGGGATTAGCGACCTCAAATAAATGTATTAAGACAGTTAGCGATTTTTATAGAGTTTTTGCCATCTTTGGAAGAAGAAAAAAAAACCTGTGATCGCTATTAGGAATAGCGACCTTAGTATATATGAGGTTGCTAATGGGATTAGCGACCTTTAATGAATTGTATTCTAACACTTAGCAAAATCTAGAGAGCTTTTGTTCTCTAAAAATATAACAATCAATTTATTTTTTAAACTGAGGTCGCTATTCCGAATAGCAATCTTAGTTGCACAAATATCGCTATTCGGAATAGAAGCATTTATACTAAGGTCGCTATTCCGAATAGAGGCTTTAGTTGTGTGACTATTTTGTAAATTTTACAAAGAACAAGAAGATTGTGTTTCCTACTGAGGTCGCTATTGTGAATAATGACCTAAGTATACTCGTTATTTCCAATAGCGAACTCAGTTTTAATTTTTTTCACCCAAGAGAGCAAAAGCTCTCTAGAAATCGCTAAGTGTCTCAATACATTCATTTAAGGTTGCTAATCTCATCAGCGATCTCATATATACTAAGGTCACTAGTAGGAATAACGACGATAATCAAAAAAGTCAAAGAATATTAAAATATAGGACGCTATTTCCATTAGCGACTTTTAAAATGAATAGCTGCTGACGTGTTACAGAGTAGCCTCCGAGCAGTAATAGTTTGGAAACTGGCCCTTGAACGCAAATATTTTCAAAAAGTGGCCTGTGACGGCAAAAAATTCTTGTGACTGCAAGATGCAGCTGGGCCAATGGATCATGAGTACTTTAGCAGCAACCCGTACGTTACTCTCTGTTTTTTTTTTGATGAACCGGATAGGGTCTTACGACCCCAGCCATCAGATAATTAATATAATAAACCAATAATAGTCAAATTTTACAAGCTGTAAAATGGAAAGCTAATACAAAATTACATCAAAAAGAACATTAAGAAACTGTAAAGCGCAGCAAAAGGAGGCTCTCCGATACTGCAGCAGCTCTCTCCCGAAACCGAAGCCCCCCCCAGTGTCAGGCACACATAGGGCAAGCTGGAGCCTCCTCAGATCAAGGAACCACCGAGATAACAAGACAAGCCCACTCGCAGCAGCCAGCCACAAAGCAACAAGGATCGGAGGAGAAACCCAACATGACCATGAAATCAGTGAAAGAAGGGATCTGAGCTATCTGATCACAACACCAATCAATAATATCGGAGCCTTCCAACAGAGAATAAAATTCCCTGATACAAACCTGAACAGCATGAAAGCAAAGGGGATAGAACGCAGAGAAATAAAACAGCAGATCAACTGCCTACACATCGCATTCAGAATACATCATAAACAGAGAGATGCTCATCAACAAGAACCAATATCAAATGGAGAGTAATACGCACTGACATAACTCAGGTCAGCGGAAAGGCAACGGAAAGAGCACCCATAGATCAGAATCACAAGAGTAACCGCCTTTAAGAGCACAGAAACCAGTCATCAAAAACAGAGAGCCATTAACTATCAGCTTAACAGCTACAGACTAACCATAACGATACATCAAGCATAAAAAATAAAGATATTCAAAAACATCAAAATCCCCATTCCATGAAATAAAAACAACAAAAGAAGATAAACAGCCAAGAGAGAGAGACGACGACAGGTCCAGGGCAAAGAATCCATGGAAGGGAAGCTGATGATCGAAGCCAAACGCAGATACTAAACATCAAAAGATCCCATATAGAGGAGCTGGCCCAAAAAAACCTTACAAACATCAACAGTAGGGGCTGAGCCCAGAGTAAGGCATCAATTGAGAGCGAGATCAAAACTCAAAAGAAGCCTCCCCATCAGGGAGGAATCAAACCTGCAGATTAAAGAGGAGAAGAAGAGAAAGGGAGAGTAATGGTTAGTATGACGTAAAAAAACCTACCATAGAAAAAAGGAGAGAATATAATCAGAAAGAATAATAATTATAGGGCTTGAAGAGTGCGAAGACAATGAACAGCTTCTTCTAATTTATGGTAAGCGATAGTAGCATTATCTATGGGTTTCAAATTTGAAGCCCATAGTTTGAACAGATATAAAAACTCATCAATCATCGCAGTAATGGGCGAACTGCGATGCTGGAACAGTCTGAGGTTCCTCTCCTTCCAAATGATCCAAATAATGGTATGGATCGACAAAATCCAAGCACTACTACACGAGTCGTTCGCGGGTCTAACGGACCAACAATCGGCTAATGCTGGGGGAATAAATCCAGTGCCCCACGCAAGAGAGCAAATCTTCCACAACGGGATGATAATGGGACATTGAACAAAAAGATGATTGATATCTTCAGAGTGCTGAACACAAAGAGAACAGAGCTGCCCCCAGGCTAAATTCCTTTTGTTCAACACTTCAACAGTGAGTAGCTTGTTATTAAAAGTAAGCCAAGAATTGATCTTTACCTTAAGAGGAGCCCAAGAATCCCAGAAAAATTTTGCTACCGATGATTGAACTCCCCTCGAATTAAGGAAACTATAAAAAGATTTGACGGAAAAGGTACCAGCCGAGGACCAACGCCAACCTATGCCCTCAGACTGGCTCCATTCGTAGTTATTGAGGGACGAAATGAGGTCATTAAAGGCCTCAGCCAAAGTTAGAGGAAGCTCGATCGTGAACGGTATAAACCAGTATCGATAATCGTCAATCAAGATGAAAGAGTCCGCTACGGACGCCAACGGAAAGGCTGCCAATCGAAAGAGAGAAGGGAAAGCCGTGGCAAGAGTGGTGTTGCCAATCCACAGATCAGTCCAGAATTTGGCTCTAGATCCGTCATGGCAAGAGCGATAAATACCACACTTAAAAGCAGCTGATGCCTTCCAGACTCCTTTCCAAAAAGGGGAAGCGTGGCGGTAAGCAGTTTTCGGAAAATCCCACCAAGTGGGGGAGGTGATTCGATAATTTTTGATACAACGAATCCAAGGTAAGTGATCTAAATTATGGAGTTTCCACAACCATTTCCCCAACAGGGCAATGTTATGATTACGAAGGTCCAAAACACCAAGACCCCCCTCTTCTTTGGACGAACAAATCAGCTTCCACTGGCACAAGTGGGACCCAGGTTTAAATAGAGACGACCCATTCCAGAAAAAATTACTCCTGATTTGATCAATCCTTTTGATCACCCAGGAAGGTAAAAAGTAGAAGGACATAAGGTAGAGGGGCATGGCAGAAATCACCGAATTAATAAGGATCAGTCTACCTCCTCTAGACATGAGTTTGTCCGACCACACATTGAGTCTGGCTTCAACTTTATCTATAAGAGGGACCCAATCCGATTTGTGCAGCTTACCCCAACGAAGGGGAATGCCTAAGTACGAAATCGGGAAGGAGGCGATGGGACAATTGAAGAAATTGGAAACCTCCACTTGGCGGTTGGGAGATCCACCCAACCAAAGAACAGAGGATTTTTGGAAATTGATCGAAAGGCCGGAAGCCATTTCGAAGCAGTAAAGAAGAAGTTTGAGTTTACGAAGAGAGTGGGTGTTCGGTTTGGTGAAAATAATAGTATCATCTGCATATTGAAGGTTGAGCACTCCCTCGAAAGAGGGGGAACTTCCGATATCCTCGATCATATTCAAATGCCAAGCATTCCTAAGGAGCTTGCTAAAAACATCAGCTACAAGAGAAAAAAGCAGCGATGACAGGGGATCACCTTGACGGAGGCCACATCTGATTTTGAACTTGTGGCCTTCCGTCCCGTTGATAAAGATAGATGACGTCCCCGAGAATAAGCTTGATTTAATCCAGGCAATCCATTTCGGGCCGAAACCACGATAAATAAGAATGTCCAAAAGAAAATCCCAATTGACATTACCGTAGGCTTTTTGAAAATCTAGCTTAAGGAGAATGCCCTCAGAATGAGTTCTATGACAGTAAGATATGATTTCCTGGGCCGATGCTACACTGTCGAGAATGAAGCGATCTCTGATGAAGCCCGATTGAGTCGAGTCGATTAAGGGAGAGATGACAGCACTCAAACTAGAAGACAGGACTTTCATAATGATTTTGAAAGAGGTGTTTATGAGGCTGATAGGTCTGAACTCAGAGACCAGGTGTGCTCCCACTATCTTGGGGATGAGCACAATGTGAGCATAATTAATCCGGTCAAAGGAAAAGAGCCCTTGGTGAAGATCTTGAAACATTTGGAGGAGATCTGCCTTAAGCAGATCCCAAAATTTTTGAAAGAAGAAAGCCGGAAAACCGTCGGGCCCAGGTGCCGAGTCGCTTTTTAAAGCGAACACCGCCGCTTTAATCTCTTCGAGGGTGAAGGGGCCCTCAAGAGAGGAAAGATCGTGCGATTGGTTGCCATAAAGATGGGCCCAATCGAGCTCAATCGAGCGATGTTTCTGCAAGCCAATAAGATTTTTATAGAAAGTAAGAAACTCACGGTGAATGGCCTCATCCGAAGTGAGTTCCATTCCCTGAGCAGAGATGGAGGAGATACGATTGCATCGTTGTCTATGAGATGCGAAGTTATGAAAAAAAGCAGTATTGGCGTCACCTTCCTTCATCCAGTTAATACGGGCTCTTTGAGCCCATTTAATATGATCTTGATGGAGGATGTCCGCATACTCTATTTTGCAAGATCGACGTTCCGATCGATAAGATTCAGATAGGGGACCTAACTCTTCCATCCTATTGATGGACGCAATGGATTGTAAAAGGAAATTTTTGAGGAATTGGTGTTGTTTTGTCTCTCAGCACGCCAGATTTTGCAACCGTGTTTGATGGCGTGCAGCTTAAGAAGGATGTTGCCTAACCCGGAAGATCCAGTGACAGCTGCAAGACATTCCGACACTAGATTGACAAAAAGCTGGTCTTGCAACCAGAGCTTTTCAAAGCGAAATTTGTGATGATAGTTAAAGTGGAAGTTGGAATGGAGCATAATCGGAACATGATCAGAAGAAGGGTTGGGAAGAGCCTGGACAAAAGACTGATGAAAACGCAACATCCAATCTTGTGACACTAAGAATCGGTCAAGTTTGGCAAAAGTCGGGAGATCGCGTTGGTTAGACCAGGTAAAGGACCTACCGGAAATTGGTAAGTCCAATAATTGCAGGTCACGGATACAGTCATTGAAAAGGCAAGATTGTGAAAAGGAAGAGCCCGGATTTGATCTTTCAGAAGCAAAGCGAGTGACATTAAAATCCCCGCAAAAGAAACAGAGATGAGAAGAGTACTGTTGTAATGAAAGGAATTCGTTCCAGAATAGAGGGCGTCTATCCGAAGAGGAGGGCCCATACACCGAGATCACAGTAAGCGGGCAATTGAAAATAGTCCATTGGAGTTGGACAATTAAAAAGAAGTTCAAACGTCGAACTGTTAAAAGCGAGAAAAAAGCCTCTTTGAATCCAAAAAGGATCCCGCCTCTAGATCCAATCGCATCCAGTGAGATCCATTTGGAGATAGTGGATCCACCTAAATTACGTAAGATCGCAGGGGAGGGGGATTCCAGTTTGGATTCTTGGATGGAAATAAGATCGCAGCGGGACGAGGATATAAGGTCGAAAACCGCCCTTTGCTTAGAAGGACAGTGCAGACCCCGAATGTTCCAAGAAACACTAATCATTAAGGTGTCGGTGCTCCAAGACTCTAGTATATTCTTGCCTCCTAAGGGAGAAGATACAGGGAGAATCCAGGGGGTCAATCAAGAAACCTAGATCTTGAGCGGAAGCAGCTAGTTCAGAATTAGAGAGCGAATCAAAAATGGGGAAGTAAATTGAACCTAACTGGTTGTAAGAGATCAGGGATGATTGGTTAGAGGGAGACTGCTGCTGTCCACAACTGGGCGAGTCCACTCTAGCTTGCGATCCAACCAGGAAAGGTTGGGGATTTTTTTAGCTAAAAGACGAGCACTAGACCTAATAAAGCGTTGAGAAGGACGAGAGGGTTGATCAATATCAGAGAGAGGGCTAAGCTTCTCCTGACAAGGAGAGGCTCTAATCGGCGAAGTGTCTGCTGTTATAGCTAAAGAAGAACAGAGAGAAGCCTTAAATGACCCAACAGAATCTGTTGGAGTGCGTTTAACGGGACTAAGAAATGAGGGGAGAGAGAATTCCATATGATCCCGGGCCTTCGCCGCGAGAGATGAGGAAGTCCTAACAAGAGAGAAAAATGGGAAAGGAACGGCCTTCGGAAAACTGGACCGTACAAGACTAAACACAGAACAATCATAATATAAAAGTCCCAATTGAACAAGCTTAGAAAAACAAAACATGGTGCAGGAGCATTCTAATCAATGTGAGCATATACATGGAGTTGAAAAGCCTGTGACAAAATGAGTTGTGCTAATTGTATTATCGTTTACAGGAAAAAATCATATTGTACACTGCTAACTCAGAAACGTGGAGTTTATATGGATCTATCTATATGTTTGTGTTTGTAGTACTGAGTCTATGACAAGCATTTCCCATATTTTCTTCCAAAAAAAAAAAAACAAAAAAAAAAACAAGCATTTCCCATACATAATTGATATCTGATGAATCACAACACAGGCATGGGTCTTTGCATTGTCCCATATCTGAAGGCTTACATCTTCTGGTTGGTGACTAGCGTACTAATAGTTGAACTTGGATATCAGCATCTTCGAGTTCAAAGCAATTCCATAGTTTTAGATTTTTTAGGAAATAGCGTGATAGAAGAATAAATTCGATTGACTGAATAAAGTTGCCCTTCAATCCTTCATGCATATCGATCGTATGCTAGTTGATTGTCCCATTTCAATCATTATACTAACCATTCTGGTTTACTTGTCAGATCAAGCTATGCTCTTATAAACAATTATGAGTTTTTTAATTGAAGTTGCTAGTTACTCCTATTTAACTGAATTCACAACTGGTTTTTATCCTATATTTACCTGTTTTGAGTGTCAGGTAGGGCTCATTTTCACCATCTCTAATCTCTAATATTTTAATGGGAGAGTTTATCACCAAACAAATTCTATTTGTAACCAAATAAATATGTGCAATGCACCTGCAAAACTAATATAAAGGAGATCTTAGGTTCGATGTCAGATGTGGAATTTTTTATATAAAAATATATATATTTATAAAGACATGCATTTTACGTGTAATTTAATAGTTACTATAATGGAAGGCAGTTACTATAATGGAAGGGCAATTCACGACTCAGTTGACTCAGTTCATGATAACCAGGGCCGGCCCCTACCTTGAGGCAGGTGAGGCGGCTGCCTCAGGCCCCCAATTTTTTTTACAATTTTAGGAATTCCAAATTTATATTTCTTTTGTAAATATAAGCACGTATTTTACACGTAAAAAAATATCATATTTAGGCATCTCAAAATATAATTATTTTGATCTTTCGCCTTGGATCCCGGGAACTCAGTGCTGGGCCTGGCCCTGGCCCTGATGATAGCCTCATGATTGAAGGTCACCGAAAGTTGTATAAAAAAACTATAAAAAGATACAAAAACTTTGAACTTGTTTGCGTTCGAATATGAACAGTTGAATTAAAATGCCAGTCAGCTTCATCTCTTCAACCCCTCACCAATACAGATTTATGACATCCCAACCAAGTTCACATATTTCTCACTCATTCATGAACATAAATTATATAATATCACTCCTCTAAGTTATCACTTCTTAACATTTGTGTTCTTCCTCTAAAATATGGAAAAGATGGTCAGCTGAAGATCTCGGGAGGGAGGTTCTTGTCGATGATATGCTCGCCTCTGCGACTGCAATCCTTCTGGCTTTGGATTCGAAGACTAAGAAAGTCTTCTTCATCGTGAAGAAGGCCGAGTATGTATACATACGGACGTGCAATTAAGCTCTCTGGTTGGTCTCTCTTGTTCTCGTCGATAATGTCATCTGGCAACTTCTTATTTAAGTACTGTACAGCGCACAACAATGTGCTAGCTGCACAACTCGATAGAGAGGTGTCATGTCAGCAACGCTTAAATAAAGGGTATTTTCTATGTTAAGATAAATCAGAGAGATGAAAACAATACTGAATATTGAATTAAGTTTAACCAAGTACAATACCACCTATATATAGGAGGAGAACAAATATTAAAACAACTCTAAACCAATATGGGACTATAATAATATCTAACACCTCACTCAAACTCACGATGGGTCAAACAGTGTGAGTTTGCCTACAAATTATCTAAATCTCTGAACAGTATGGAATTTGGTGAAGAAGTCTGCAGTTTGCTGGGAAGATATAACAGAATGGAGAGAAATTGTCTCTGCCTCAAAGTGCTCACGAACATAATGACAATCAATCTCTATAAGCTTCGTTCGCTCATGAAAGTCCGGGTTGCTTGCAATGTGCAATGCACTCCGGTTATCACAATGAAGAGGAGTAGCTCCTGTAAGAGTGACACTCATATCTGATAACAACCAATGAACATGAACAATCTCTCTAGTAGTAGCTGTCATTGCTCTGTACTCAGCTTCAGTCTTAGAACATGCAACAACTGCCTATTTCTTACTTCGTCATGAGATCAGCGAATCACCAAAAAATAGACAGAAACCAGTGGTAGACCATCTGGTAGTAGGATCATCTGTCCAATCTGAATCAGAATATGCACTCAGCTCTAGTTTGGATGTAGCATGCATGAATAATGAGCGAGTAATAGTGCCCCGAAGATATCTGAGAATCCGAAGAAGAGCACCATAGTGAACTGATGTAGGAGCAGAAACAAACTGACTAACAACACTGACTGCGTGAGCAATATCGGGTCTGGTCATGCATAAGTAGACAAGCTGTCCAACAATCTGTCTGTATCTAGTGGGATCAGGAAGGAGCTCACCATTAGTGGGACGAAGCTTTACATGAAGCTCTAAGGGTATATCGGCTGATCTACTGTCAGAAAGGCATGCAGTGGAGATAATATCTGATGTGTATTTCTGTTGAGAAATGAGTATCCCCTAAGATCCATGAGCAATCTCTAGGCCCAGAAAATAACGAAGCATGTCAAGGTCTTTCATATGGAACTGCTGATGAAGGTATTTCTGGGTGGATGTAATGCCCGCAGAGTCATCCCCAGTAATGATCATATTGTCAACATAGAGTAGTAGAATTACCCTCCCCTGCGGTGATGACCGCATAAACATAGAATGGTCCTGAGAACTCTGACTAAAACCAGCCTTGGTGATGACAAGGCGAAAACACTTAAACCGGACTCGAGGGGCCTGCTTCAAACCATATATAGCCCGACGCAACTGGCAAACATGAGGAGGAGTAGGGAGGCTAGGAGGAGGATCCATATAAACAACCTCAGATAAGGTAACATGAAGAAAAATATTCTTCACGTCCATCTGGTATAACGGCCATTGGCGGATGACTGCAACAGCAAGAAGATTGCGAACAGTAGTCATCTGTGCAACGGGAGCAAAAGTCTCATCATAATCAATGCCATGCTCCTGAGTAAATCCTCGGGTTACTAGACGAGCCTTGCGCCGCTCAATAGATCCATCAGGTTGATATTTGACCTTGAAGATCTACTTGCAGCTAATAGGCTGAACGCCCTCTGGTAGAGGAACAACATCCCAAGTGCTAGTCTGATCAAATGCACTGAATTCCTCTGCAATAGATTTCCTCCATTGAGGATATTGAATTGCATCTTGATAGGTTCTGGGCTCACGTGTAGAGTGTATAGCAGTGAGATATGCATGGAACTGTGGTGAGTAGGAAGCTAGGGTGGCAAAACCAAACTGGTCAGAAGGACCAGTGACATCATGTGTATAACGAGCCGGAGAAATACCAGAAGTGGAACCGGTAGACTGGCGAAGCGGTGGTGGACTGACAGTGTGTGGGGATGAGGACGGTGGAGTAGGTGCATGTGTCGGTGGGGAAGTAGGTGGGATGGGTGCTGGCTGCTGTGGGGATGCAGGTGGTGTTTCGGTAGGGGGAACAACAAGTGTAAGGACTACAGGAGATGTGAAGTTAGAGGTTGGGTGGGAAGTTAGGGTTTGAACAGGGAAGAAGAGAGGGGCGGCTGGGGGAGCACGCGGGGGGGGGGGGGGGGGGGGGGGGGGGGGGGGGGGGGGGGGGGGGGAGGGGGGGAGAGACGTCGGAGATGGTAGGGGATCGGGGTAGGGGATGATGACTAATTATTTGATCATCATCCTTGATCGGGGCTGGAGATGGTTGATGAGTGGGCTAGGGATCGAGGCTGAAGATCGGGGCTGGGGATGGTCTGCGGCAGTGAGTCCCAGATTGGGGTGGAGTTTTTCGGCAGTGGGTTCCAAGGCAGGGCATTCTGGATCTGGCGATTGATCTTGATCTGATCAAGAACCGCGAGTTTGAACTGAATGGAGGTTGATTATCTGATGATGACGATGGCTGGGGATATCTTCTTCTTCTTGATGATGGTGCAGATGGTGATTGTTGATGATGAGGATGTTTTTTTTTTTTTTTTTTTTTTTTTTTTTTGCTGTTGGAATTCTAGGGTTTTGGGAAGAATGGAAAATTTGTATAATTTAGCTCTGATACCATGTTAAGATAAATCAGAGAGATTAAAACAATAATGAATATTGAATTGAGTTTAGCCAAGTACAATACCATCTACATATAGGAGGAGAACAAATATCAAAACAAATCTACAACCAATATGGGACTAAAATAATATCTAACATTCTATATGAGGAACACTGCAACCCTTGTTCGTACAATTTTCTATCATCGATTCCTACAGCTATCTTAAAGAGTTGATGTGGCTTCAACTGCTGCTGGTTATCAATTTCTTCTGCTATGTCGATGATTGGCCTTTGCATGGGTTGGGATGAATCCGTGTAGGTGTGACAAATTTTGGGGATGGGCTTGCTTGCTTCCTTGATATTTGACCAAATAAGTTTTCAATTTGTGTTGGGAGAAAATCTTCATATCCTATCTTCGTATAACCCGATTTTTCTGCTATTCATCTCTCGCATAGAAAAGATACATATAGATACCTTCATTATGAACACATCATGTTCAATATGACATTGGACGTCTTGATGTTGTTTCTTTTGATTCAATTTCTTCGGTGTTTGTAGCACGTCTTATCTGTGCCCTTGTTGTAATTGTACTTTTTTCGTGTAAGGACTCTAATTCTATCACCAAGATGAATTTTTGATATGGATAACGATAACGTGGAATAAAATATTATGAGCTTTCAGCAGATAATTACCATAACTAAACTAAATTTTTTAGAATTTAAAAAATAACTAGGTATGCCCGTGGCACGTGCCTACGGCATGTATTCGGAACTGCATATAAATTTATTTTGAGTTATTTGGTTGAGTGAATTGCATATAAATTTGTGCATTATACATGCTAAGATCAAAAGTCATTCAATATACCTCTTTATACCTCTTTAATAATTATTCGTTAAAATATTTTAGTTTTTTAGGAATTTGTCTTTATTGCCCTTAAAAATCTCAAAAATGAAAGAAAGTATTAATTAAACATAATAAAGTTGCACAGCATAGGATAAAATAATATTCCAGAATGCAACAAAATAGTCTTTGCTCAATAGCAATTGAGCAGCTAGCGATATACTGCACTACATTTAACATGACTGAATTTGAAATATTGCAGACTTGTAAGACGAACAAAATATCAAATACGTAATTAAGAAGCATATTGCTTACTCTATTGCATCATAATCGACCACTTCCAAGTATTCATGGCAGAAGATTTGGTGTAAACCAATAATATGGCTCCCCATCTACACGATTTGCGTTGGAACAATAAACATCATCCCATGGCAGAGTAATATACCTTCGATTAGTTATATTAAACGCCACGAAATATTTAGGGTAATATACCTTCGATTAGATAATACACTTAAAAGATTGAATCACTTTACCTGCAGGTCCAGCTTGGTAGCTCAGTTCATTAGAGAGCTTCTACCACTTAGCCGTCTGAATTGTATCGGACGAACCATTAAAATCTGAAGCATTCTCAATCTCTGTATCCCCTCCACTGCTTTTTGGTTCGGAAACAACATTACCAGTATGATTATGTGAAACCCAACCCTGGTCTTCCACAATATCCTCTATATGTATCCGGTTATCTACCCGGAAGCTCCACGACGGTGAACACCTATTGCTCCTCCTAGTGTACAGTTCCTCTCGACATTCTTGTAATTAATTTCCCCAAAATAAAAAATAGTATTCGCTGCACATCTGTGAAACTAAACTGACTCACTAAAGTGTTCAAATCTAACAATAACAATGCATAATCAAGAATTCAACTTACATGAGAGTGACGGAGCTTCGAGTGTGGGTTTAGCTGACGGAGGAGGTGGAAGTTCGAGTGCGGTTTCGATGAGCAGGGCTGACGGAGCTTCAAAGGGTTTTGATGACCAATTGGGTGGAGGTTGGTCGGGTGCACAGTGAGGTGGCGGGGATGGCAGGGATGGGGGATGGCGGGGTTGCATTGGGGATTTCGGGAAGAGAGAAAGGGAGGTTTCGGTATGAGAGAGAGAGAGGGGTAAGGGGGTTCTGAGAGAGAAAGAGAGACAGAGAGAGGTGGAAGAGAGAGAGAGAGATCGGGAGAAGACAGAGAGAGATAGAGAAGCGGTAAGAGAGGGGAGGGGAGGGGGGGGGGGGGG